>OX459095.1:16884378-16924378 GCA_949775045.1 Metridium senile
AATTGCTTCTCACGTGTTGGCTCGGAAACGTGATTGACTTGTTTTGGTTCTTTGAATATAACTTGAGGGAGAGATTCCACTTCGGGAGTAGACGTTTTGCCTGGTAACTTCGAATGTTCCTTTTTTTCTTTCTCTTCTATATGCTCTTCTACCTTCTCTTTTCCACTATCTTTTTCATTGTCTTCTTTCTTGTCCTGTTTCTTGTCTTTGTCTTTGTTTTCAACATCGTAGTCGCTGGCTTTCATGGCCACGATAGTCCCATTTATTCTTCCCCCTTTTATAATGACCCCATCATTGATTTCTCCCCCCTCAATCACGCCTCCTTCTATGATACCTCCTTTAATTCTACCGGCTAGAACAACCCCACCCTTAAGCTGCCCCCCTTCCATGACCCCACCCTTCAACACGCCCCCTGAAATCGAGCCTCCTTTTAAGACACCTCCCTCGATACTTCCGTTACTCATTTCACCACCAAGCATTGATCCAGCCCTGATCGTCCCCCCTGACAGTTTGCCGAACTTAAGAACACCTCCCTCGACACTTCCCCCTGTCATCATTCCTCCTTCCATGTCACCTCCCTTGATACTACCACCGTGAATCTCACCTCCCTTCATGGTACCTCCCTCTAAACTACCTCCATGGAACAGCCCACCAAGGAGGACCCCTCCCTTAATATCACCTCCATAGATTGACCCCCCTCGAACACGCCCCCCGTACATGTTACCACCCTTCATTCTTCCCCCTTCAAAAGAACCGTTTATCAAACGCCCTCCCTCCATCAGTCCATCATGAAAGAGTCCGCCCTCCATTAATCCATTCTTGAATTTCCCGCCTTCGACATGTCCTCCCTTTATAGTCCCTCCTTCAATTTTTCCAGCCGTTATTTCACCTCCTTCAATGACCCCACCAGTTATGGTACCTCCTGTAATTCTACCTCCCTGGATTCGAGTCCCTTTTATTGATAATGGTTTGGGTTCTCCAGCTGGTTCGTGAGCATGTTCAACAATCTTCTGCGATTCCGCTGCATTTGGTGTATTTAACTCATGTGAGTTCTCTGCTTCCTTATGTGGCTGTGTATTTTCTTGTTCTTTATTTTCTTGTTTCTGTGTGCTCTCTTGTTGTCTGTTCAATTGCTGTTGTCTATTCTCTTGTTCTTGGTCTGTTTGTTTCTGTGCATTCTCTAGTTCTTTACTTTGTTCGTTCTGCATCTTCTCCGGTTCTTTGTCCTGTAGTTTTTGCATATCATTTTCTTGTTCTTTGTCCTGTAGTATCTGCCTATTTTCTTGTTCTTTGTCCTGTAGTTTCTGCATAGTTTCTTGTTCTTTGTCCTGTAGTTTCTGCATATTGTCTTGTTCTTTGGCCACTTGTTTTTGCATATTTTCCTTATCCTGTAGTATCAGCATATGTTCTGGCTCTTTATCCACTTGTTTCTGTGTATTTTCTGGTTCTTTGTCCAGTTGTTTCTGTGTATTTTCTGCTTGTGACTTGTGTTGAACTTCAAAAATACTAAATGGATCGAATAAGGGATTCATGAAAGGATTATAGCCATTATTAGGTTCAGCCTGGCCTTCTTTGTTGTCCGCGTATTCCTTGTGCCCAGTGCCAGTGTCTGCACTATTGGTACTTGGCGGAGGTAATGCATTCTGCCGTTCTTTATCAAGGTTTTCTGCGGTTGTTTCAGTTGGCTCATTATCAACAGAGTAAGGATAACCCATAGCATCAGGGTCAGGTTCATGAGCTGTTTGTGTCTTCTTGTCATGCACTGCTTGCCTAACTTTGTTTTCTGCTATTGGTTGATTATGGCTGTCATGACCTTGTAATTCTGCATGTTTTTCCTCGCTCAAACTATACGTGCTGCGACCCTCTTGACCGTGGTTCTCACTGTCACCAAAGTGAGATTTTGTTGGGCGCATTTTCTTCATTTCTATCACAGGTTTTTTACCTGCTGAAATATTGTCATAGAAGTCATCAGTATCTGTTTCATCCGGGTTATCAGAGAAAACCTCAAACCCAGGCCCTTCATTCTTGTCCTTATAATTGCTGACCTCTTCATTTGTATCATCCTTATTGGCCTTGATTGATTGGCTGTCGTCATCGCTATGGTAACGTGTTTTTGAAGGGTCACTGTCTGGCTTGTTTTCATCATTGAGAGCATGGAAATAATCTGTTAACTCACCGGAATCAACCTGCCTTACTTTATCCATATCATAATCACTATTGCTTTTTGATCCATCATTTTTGACACTTTGACGGTATAGACTTGATACATCATCTATCTTGCTGATATCGTCTTCAATATTCTCTCTAGAGACAGCATGTGCCTGCTTGGGTTTGCTGACATGAAGGTTATCCCTGCGATGTTGTTTGGAAAGGATGGTCTTCTTTACATTAGCACTTTCTTTCTTTTCATTGGTCGTCTTCTTTTTCTCAGAAGATTCTTTAAGTTCATGTGATTTGTTATCACGTGATCCACTGTCACGTGATTTGTTGTCACTTGCCTTCTCATCACGTGACTTGGGGGAATTCGTTTGACTTGATTTATGATCACGTGATTTATTCATATAAGACCCATCGCCCATAAAGTTAAGCATGAGAAGATGCTTGTCTTCGTTGCTACCAGAGCTGCTTGATTGTTCACCTGTTGGCTTTGCTTCAAGGCAAGTTACCATGGCTACGATGGTCATCAAAGCTACCAATACAGTAAATCTGGTTACCATGGCGATGTTCTGTAAACAAGAATTATATATTATTTTTAGTGATCAAGTCTGATAAAAACGAAATGGTTGATGCTATTTATTTGGAAGATACCGTCACATGATAGACACACCGTCTCCACGTTTTAGTGTTTCGTATATGCACAAATATTGTGTACACTTGTTATACAATGGTTTCGAGTGGCATACCGTAAAATATCCCACCCCCCATTTTAGTATACACACGAGCCTTTAGGCGAATGTGTATGCAAAGAAAACTCAAATGACGAGTAGGATATTCATGGTATTTCACAAGAATACATTGTATAAATATTTTATCTCACATCATGGATAGTAAAATAGAGAGAGCCCGCCATGTCTCATGCAAAGAGGCAGTTGAATACCGCTGAATATACTGGTTCTCGTCTTTCTGCGAACTCAGACATTCCATTGGCTAGTTGTGAAATACGTTTTTGGCTGCTGTCAATCAAAAACATATAAGGTGCGCATGCCAATTAAGTAGCAGCTGACAAAAACGTAATTCACAACTACGCGTTAGAATGTCTGAGTTCACACAAAGATGAAAACCCCAGTAACGGCTTTCAAGCATTCTGATTGGCTGTATTTTATATGATGTGGGATAAAACACAGTACCCTGATACAGCTTCAGCTAGCAGTAATAATAATAATAATAATAATGATAAAAAGAAAAAGAAGAAAAATAATTTTACCGATTAGAACACCCAACAGAATAAAAATAAAACACAAAATATATAAAAACAAGGACAAAACAGTTGAAGTGTTGGCCGCCATCTTGAATCAGTTTTTCGAGGCAAATTTCTATTTACCCAACAGAAAATTTCACAAAAATATCGAAACAAATTTACAAAAAGACATTAATACTAAAGAAAAGAATAAAGCAAAATAGACTAATGTAAGGGAATAAGAAAGATATCGTCTTAAAGCTTAAAATTGTTTAAAATATATTTTATTCACCCTAAGGACAAACAATGAAATGATTGTATTATTAATGACGACCTAAAAAAAATACTATATAAACCTCTCATTTTTGACCAAAAGACATAATAAACACAACAAATTTAAATTTAAAAACTAAAATCTCCGATCAATTATTCTTAATTCAATGTTTTTTTTTCCTGAGAATTTTAGTGACGGTGAGTGGTTCGCCATTTATAAGAAATTTGATTACAAGTGGAACTGATGTTTAGTCTAGGAATTTCTCATTATGAACGACAAAAATTTCACCAAAAAGTATTCTAAATTAATAAGATATTAAATATCAATAAAAAGACATAAAATTAACCCATTAAATACGAAATTTTATAATGGATTTACAATAAATAGGGTAAATGACCTTACCTGCTTCAAACACAATTAAGTTAAGCTTTCCGTTTATATAAACTTCGTTTTCTCAAAATGATCTTCTTTTTTCTTTTTAACCTGTTGGTGTAATGTCCATTGTAAAACTATAACTTCATCGTTTTATCAACAGTTTTTGGTTTACAACTTTCAGGTTAGAACATCAAGTTTCCAAAAAAACGCGATAGAAGTTGAAGTGCGCGTGCGCAGGATTGTGTAAAGGGCCTCCTTAAAATGACAAGATCTAATTGGAATGTAGGTTTTCGAGTTCTTTGCTCTTTAACAGGAACGGATGCACTGCAATGAATTCATCTATTTGTTTAGCTTTCGCAACAGAAAAAGATGAATAATTTCTTCCTATATTGAAACGACATAGAAAAAACAACAATGAAATCCAATCCACGACAAAGAAAACTTAAAGTGTATCAAGTTATAATCCTTTTTGTTCCTGACCAGAACAGGCTATTGTAAGTAGACTTTGATCTTCGGTGTATCCAAGGAAACAATTGGAGCAACTAGCAAAGTCTCTGCACCGTAAAAAGTGGCGTTTTTTTGACGTTACGGGAGTAAATCTATCGGAGTAAGATAACACCTTTGTAAAACTCCGGCAGTACATTCAGTAAACTCTTACTGTACAGTGCATAGAAAAGCTTGGTAACTCATTTTGATCTTTGAATTTGCAAAGTTTGCGAAGTGATAATTATAATAGCGGTTTTCACACGACGGACAAGTCGTTTGGACTAAAATCGGGGTAATATCATTTGAGAAGAAAAATTCGTCTGATTTTGTTGAGTTCACATTAGAGGAACAGATTTTCAGACGAATTGTCCGTCTACTGGTGTGGAGAAAGGATAATGAATAGCATAACTCAAGAATGACTAATTAAATTAAAAAAAGAAAGAACCACATGAAATGAACATCGTATAATGGATTGGAAAACATTGTGATATGATTCACTAAGCATGAAAAGAAATGAAAAAATGAATGAAAGTAGAATCAGTGGTGAGAAAAATAACGATTGAACGAGAATCGGATAATATAATATTTATTAGAAATCTGAAAGAAACTGATTTTTTAGTCACAATTCTAACAAATTAAATACATAAATAAATAAATAAAACAACAAAGAGTTAGTTTCCTATGTTAGGTTTATAATAAAAATAATAATAAAACAGTTATTGTGTTGGAATGCATGAAGCTGAACTAATTGTGACACCTATCTCTTTGTTGTTGCCAAGCAACGTAGTAAATATAATTCCCAGTCCCCCATAGGTTGACGCGATCAAGTGATAAGGGTCATGTGTTGCTTACAGGTACCAGTCAAACCGACTCTTGATCTAGGAAACATCGTACATAATTAATAGCCAAGGGCCTGTCGTACAATCTGACAAATATATCTACAAGAACATCATTTGTTTTACATTGAATCCTTTTTTTCCAAATCAATGAATGATTGGACTGTATCTCTATTAGAGTGACTGCAAGATTTATTACGAAGGTAAGTTTACAGTCTATGAAACTTTTCAGTTTCGCTGTGTCTTAAAGGGTTAAAATGATCAAATGATCGAAAAATACATTGATTGTTTTGAAAATGTTTTTTGTCGATTTTTCATTTCTATTTGCCGGTTCAATTCCTATTTTGCAGTTTCATCCAAACATGAATTTAATCCTAAACAGTAGTTGTGTTTTCAAAAGCCTGGCATTTCTAAACCTGCTGAACCGACCTGTCAAGTGTAAAAAGACTGTTATTGCTCGTAAGCTCGGCGGGAAAACATTTGATCATTGTTCAAATTTTCGTTTATTTTCAAAATTATTTTCTATCCTTTCTTTTAAAATTGTAACATTTCACATTCAAAATCATGTGTTAGTTTCCAATGAATGAAGATGCATGTCGATAAAGCTTGTATAACAACCTATGTCGGTGACATAACGAAAGCGAAATGTCAGTTGTCTCTGCGGATTAAACATTAAAATTTTCGTTATTTGTAACGATTGCAAGTGCAAATTTATAACGCCAAGATTGCATTAATCTTATGTCCAACTTTGCAACTATGATGACAGTTCTTGCTGCTTTGTTTATCGTCAAAATAAAACATTAAATGACAATAACATTATAATGTCAAATATAATAATAGCTACCTGCATTGACTGTAGTAAAGATGCACAATTATTATGAAGTAAAATGCATGTACACCCAATTGCAAGAATGTTGTCACATAAATAAAGAACATTAGTAATTTAGTAAGAAAGAAATAACAAAAGAAAGAGTTCAGATTGAGCGATCTTCTTTTGTCTTTTAATTCCTTTCCCACTAAATTACAAGTCAGGACAACGTTTTTGTAATTAGGTGTATGTGAGTTAATTTAGTTAGTTTTTATTGACAAAAATAGTTCATGATATTTACAGTATTTTATTTTACAGATAGTTGCATGCTAAAAATGTACAGCTTGGTATTCCTGTGGTGTGTTGCTGCTATAGTTACGGCTGACAAAGAAGCACCAAAACGAGGTCAGTACGGGACGACAATAATAACCCACTATATTTACTTCCGTAGAAGATTCGCCACATGTAGGGGAATCCAGAATGATGCGGGATTCCTGATTTCAAGTGTTGGATTCCATATTCCAAAGTCAATTTTTTTATTGGATTCCGGAGAAGATACAACAATAGTCTAACAACAATAATCAGTGGCGGATCTGGGGGTTGTCCCTTGAGGCAACGGATACCCCCTAGCGCCGCAATTATCCCTATATCATTTAAGACATTTAAGGGACCAGACACCCCCAACACCTTAAGAGCCCTTCATTTGCAATTGGGATACCCCTCTGACAAATTTCTGGATCCGCTCCTGATAATAGTACTCCATGCATGTGTGCAAAATAACTATATCATCCGGGCATCTAAATTACATTTTGTATCTGGATTGGGAAGGGAACAAACATTGATCTTCTCGCTCTTATTGTATTTCAGATAGTGTACTTTCGTCCATTGATACGGGCGAGGTCCATTCTAAGTTTAAGGAAGGAAATCACGAAGATGAAATCCGTGCAGCCTTCCCTATAATGGATGCCTTTAAAGGACACTCACTACTCACAGCTGATGACTTAAAAGACAAAAAGGAGTATAGCTATGCCGATGAAGAAAGCATTGATAGAGCGGTACAAAATGCTCTCAGAAAACTACACAAGAAGAAAGTGTATCTCAACGAGGCGGTTGACAAAGCCACAATTGATCCAAACGTACACCACAGCATCAAACACGCTGCGAAACGTAACATCACAGCTAAAGAAGTTGTCGATGAAGTTGTCAAAGATGAGATCAAAAGACATCACTCTGAAAAGCACAGCGACTCATCAGACGAAGACTTGAATGATGACTCCCCGAGTGATGATGAGGAATCACACGGGTTTGAAAAGAAAATCCACAAGAAGTTAGTTCAGATATCTTCCCTCGAGCACAAACTTGCCGGACTTGTGAGCGATGTCAAGAAGTTTCTAAAGAAGAAGAAATCCCAAGATCCCAGCAGCGACAATGTTGGCTTACTTGAGGATAACGACGACGTTGAACGAATCATGGCTTATGGCAACAAGAAACGAAGCGAAATCCCTCGTAGTCATATCTCGCTAATACAGAAGTATCGTAACAACCCAGAGCTTGTGGATAATTACATCGATAACATCCTTGATTCTAAAGATGAATCAACGACAAATGGCGAGCAAAGGGACTTACTCGGTAAGAAAGAAACAGAGAGCGCTTTGTTGAGAGATGCTCTACCCAATGGGGATATCAATTCGATTCCTTTATCACGGCTTGACAAAGAAAGTGAAGATTATGACAACATGGCAACGGATCGAGGAATCGCAAGGGATGCTTTGATAGAATCACCATTCTCTATGCTTGACATCAAGAAGACTACAGGCACGAAGTTTAGACATGGAATCAGCTAATTTTGAACATGAAATACTTGACATTTTCACAGACATTTGCTAGAACACAAATTACTTATGGCAGTATAAACCACTATTGCACACATTTGCTAGAACACAAATTACTTATGGCAGTATAAACCACTATTGCAGACATTTGCTACAACACAAATTACTTATGGCAGTATAAACCACTATCGCAGACATTTGCTACAACACAAATTACTTATGCAGTACAAAACACTATCGCAGACATTTGCCACAACACAAATTACTTATGGCAGAACATGTAAACCACTATTCCAGATATTCCTACAAAACTATCCACTTTATTTATTTTGTTTTACTTTTAGGATTAATAAAATTATTCAAGACAATTAATGTGTTTTCCAAAGGTGTTATATTACTATTTTGTAAGTGTATTTTATCTATTTCATCTGTGTCAAGTGCACTCTTTACATGGTTCTAGACAAATCGGTCTACCCAGCATAATATAATAATAATAAATTTCTTCCCCATTAAATCTCGGTGCACTTTACAAAAGTTCCACGAAATAAATTGCTAGGAGTCAAATAGAAATGTTTTTAGCTTGTTTCTGAAGGAGGATAACAGTTAAATGTTCTGAGAACAGCAGGCAAAGTGTTCCAAAGAGAGGCAGCAGCTATAGATAAAGATCGAGCACCATAGGTTTCAGTTCGGTAAGATGGCAGTTGAAGAATTAGGCCAGAAGAGGTCGAACGAAGGTTACGTGTCGGAGTAAGAGCGAGGGAGGGAGCCATTCCATTAATATAAGAGCTGTACCTATAAGCGTAGAACCAAGGGAGGGGAATGACTTGAGTGGCTAGTCGCCCCGCGAAGAGCCAAGTCCTTATTTTATTAATCGGTTTAATCTGTTCTTGGATACCATGTCCTTATATGTTTATTGGTTACTTGTTGTTCTATACCAAGTTGATAACCACACAATACAGTCACCTCCTGGATCTGTGTCTGGTATTATCTAGTTCTTATAGTGTACTCTTTAGTGTACTTTTACAGTGTACTCTTATAGTGTACTCTCATAGTGTACTTTTACAGTGTACTCTTATAGTGTACTTTTACAGTGTACTCTTATAGTGTACTCTTATAGTGTACTTTTACAGTGTACTCTTATATTCTGGGTGTCCGTCCATGACCAGGTCATTGTCCAGGTTGGACTGGCCACTCTCATAGTTTCCATGATTAAGATTTGTTAAAACAACTGTCATGTCCTGTTGGCACCATCTACAACAGACACAAACATACGATCAGCACTTACCGACATCTCATAAGGGGCAAAACGAGGAAGCTTTTAAGCCAAATTTGCCCGATATACGCTTTTGTTGCGAAAACAATCGGCGTTTAAATAGTGTTTTCGCTTTTATCACGGGCCGCCATAATGGCTGAAACAATAGGTTTTGAATCCCTTAGGTCCCCTTGCCCTCGCTTTCATACGTTTCATAGGTTTTCGTTCTCATGGTAACGAACATGGCCACCGTGTGATGAAAGCCCATTACATCACACGTTTTTGCCGCAATATCTGTTATAAATTAGACCCTTGCGCCACATTACCTTAGTGACTAGTTGTTCGCAATATATTCGTCGCGCAGAAAATGTTCACTTTACCTTTTGGCTGCTTCTACATCTTGTCTTGTAGCGTCTTCCCAACACGCATGCTCAATCAATAATGAACCTAAAACAAACCATAATTACAAACCAACCAACTCTTCAGTCTCAAAATGTAACCAATAGTCAAATAAAGGCTCGTTTACACTAGCAATTTTGTTGCGCGACAAGAGCTGCGATTTTAATTGCGATTTGTCAACGCTACTTTGAACATGCTCGAAATTTAGTGCAATTTGCTGCGACTTTCTGTCTCCTAAATTCGAGCGTATTCGAAATTGCGGAGACAAAGCTGCGATAAAATCGCAATTGAAATCGCAGCTCTTGTCAATGTTTTTTTAAATACTCATGTATAATTAATGAGAATTTGACAAAAATCATGTCCGTGACGAGTACTGTCAATCTCATACAGATTTCGTCCTGATTTGCATAAGTTTCAACTTGACTGGAATTTTCTCGACCAGATTTACTTTTATCTTGACAATTTTAGTAAAACATGAAGGAACTAATGTTGGAGTTTCATAAGTACTGTATTCTGTGTATTCGCGTCCGATCTGTATATGATACACAACGGGTCGTCTTCGACTGCCACTGTATGTCCCGGCATACAGATCAGCCGACCATACTGTATACATTAGGTGTATCGTACCTATATAAATCCTGGCCAAAGAGTAAGCAAAGTCCCTTGCCGCAACTGGTTGAGACAAGACATCATAGTGTTCAGGTAACAGTAGGTTAGACACAGCTTGACGAACAGACTCGCACGCTGACTTTAATGAAGTATTGTTAGCTGCCATAGAGATCTTGGACATAACCGATGAATGAAAGGCATGGAGAACCTGTTAAACCAGTAAAACGTGTTAGTCCTGTTAAACCAGTAAAACGTGTTAGTCCTGTCGTTAAACCAGTCAAACTTGTTAGTCCTGTTAAACCAGTAAAACTTGTTAGTCCTGTTAAACCATTAAAACTTGTTAGTCCCGTTAAAAGAATAAAACTTTAGATATACTGATGTGAAGTTGTTATCAAGGTTTTCAATTCCAGTCCATTGCTGGTTTGGTTAAGTGATAACAGTCAGTTATGTACGTAGCTTCACTGTCCTTGAAAACCACACCTGTCCCTTGCTCTTGTGTATTGATCGTAAAACATCCATAGATAACACATTGGTTGTGCCTTCCCATATCGGCAATACCTGAAATACAACGAACCATATAATTGAACTGATATCATTGTTATCATCATTACCGTTATCACCATCATAAACATAACAATCATCATCAATAATATTATTATCATAATTATTATCATTATCATCATCATAGTTATTATCATCATCACCATAATTATTATCATCATCATCATCATCATCATTATCATCATCATCATCAGTGTACCTGTGCATCTCTCATAATACCAGGAAGACCTGTATCCTCTATATATCCCTGGCCACCAAAACACTCTAAACCCTCTGACGTCACGGACATTGCCTGCAAAACATGGTATGTCTGAACTCTTCGCATCTTCTTTTATTGACATAAATGAACACATTTATGGAATATTGAAAATTCCTGACCACATATCACTATTTTCATAAAGTGATCTGATGTTTTGATGTAATGCTTTGTAGTGCAAGTGTTTCAAGAGGAAAAAGGGGGAAGGATTGAATGGGTATAAAAAGTACACTTATATGAGTGACAGTGAAATTATAAACCGTATAATTAAAATAAAAATTCGGTTAAAACTTCTCCTGACATTTTTTGACAGTAATTCTTCAACGTAAACCAGTTTCTTAACAATAGGCCATTAGTATTATAGCGTCATATATACTAACAAGACCAGAATGCTTTGCCTACTTTCTTTTGTTAAATAATTAGTAACAATTGTTCAACTATTTACTAGAGGGATTAAATATCTCAATGATAAAGAAAAGTCGCAAAGCATTCTGGTCCGTAAAACAACGCTATTCTCTATTTTCACACAACCATAATGCCTTCTGTTTTTTGGGGGTAGATATTGTAATTCAAATTTGTTTGATTTAAACTACAATTACAGTAGTCACCCCCCCCCCTCCCCCCTCCAAAAAACAACAAACAAACAAACAAACAGAATGCATTATGGTTATTGTGACAGTAGAGAATACTAAAAATAGCCTATTCCAATACCTGTTTAGCGGTGTATAGTTTTGATATGGGCGTCAACAGTCTTAGAAGATTAAGATCTTCATCGCTCGCCATCTGACAATCGTCTAAACCAAGCAAACGACTCAGCTCCATTACTAGAAGGACACTACCTCGAACCTCAACCTGGAATAAAAAGGGATCACAAACAATATCAGTAAAAATAGAAAAGTAGAATGAAGCTATATTTACTGACGTGTGTCAATCCTTTTATGTTATCCTTTTATGATTTCGCGCGCGCACTTCCGGTTAGTATAAGCCAATCAGTACCATTTTTGTCGCATTGCCAACAGTTCCAAAATGGCGTCGTTCTTGAGTTGTTTCCCGTGTTAACCCTCTATAAATACGTCCTTAAAATAACTTTACATTAAATATTTGTAATTTGGACAGCAAGAGCTCTCTGCTCTATCATTAATAAAAAATAATAAAAACCAAACGCAAATGCCTAAAAGTAACCGTAACCGTTGCTGTCTCGAGGCGCCATTTTGAAACTGTTCGTTTTGCCAAACAATCCTTTGCGCGCTTCGAAGCGAGATCACCTGGGATGATTTATGTCCGAAACGTCAACAAGTAACACTTTTGCTGTCGTATGTATATATAAATTATTTTATATACATAATTTATGGTGTAATACAGGACATGTAACACACACTACACTCATCTACCTTCATTTGGGTGTAAAAGAACCACTGAGGACATTACAAACCATGGTAACCACTCTCATGCAGTGCCCACCTCCACTTGGCTCATATTCATACATACTAACTGCAGTGGAACCCCGCCTTACGGCCACCCGCTTAATACGGCCACCCCGTTATTGCGGCCAGTTTTTTAGGTCCCGACGAAATGCATATCCATACATTTTCTATAAAACTCACTCGCTTAATGCGGCCACCCCGTTAATACGGACACTTTGGGCTGTCACATCGGTGGCCAGATTAACGGGGTTCCACTGTACTTATTCGCCATGATTTTAAGCAGCGTGGCTGCAAAGTGCGTCTTAAATAGCGGTCCATACACATTTTTAATTGTAAAGGGCATTAAGGTGTATATGAAATGCGCTATAGAATCACCACATCGCTTTACCTCCATTCTTGCCAGTGTTTGCATGTGTAACGGGTGATCAATCAAACGTTTACCAAACACAGTCCTTCTAAGGCAATAGTCTTGGGCAAGGTTCACCATCCTACAGCAAAAAAAATTAAAAACGTTAGTTTTTAAACCTAACTCTAAGGAGTTGACACCAAACAAAAAAACACTAATAATACCTTTTCACGTCGTTTGTTTTCACTGACGCAGTCTACACTAGTTTAACCACTAGTTATCGTACATTTTTCCTTAACTTGTTTTCTTAGAAACACTGACGCAGTCCACACTGGTTTAACCACTAGTTATCGTACATTTTTCCTTAATTTGTTTTCTTAGAAACACTGACGCAGTCCACACTGGTTTAACCACTAGTTATCGTACATTTTTACTCAACTTGCTTTCTTAGAAACACCGACGCAGTCTTCACTAGTTTAACCTTAGTTATCGTACATTTTTCCTTAACTTGTTTTCCTAGAAACACCGACGCAGTCTACACTAGTTTAACCACTAGTTATCGTACACTTGTAATTAAATTGTTTTCTTTGAAAACCCGACGCAGTCTACACAAGTTTAACCACTATTCATCGTGCATTTTTACTTCATTGGCTTTCTGAGGAACACACGTGCACATTCCATACTATTTTAATATGACTGGTAATAGTACGTTCTATCGAAACAGTAATTGAAGTTACCTTCTCATAGCAGCTACGGCTGATATGCTATTATGAATACGGGTAATGGTCAGCATGTTAGCAATACCAGCCACACCACGGCCATCATCGGTTATCTAAACACGTAATATATCATTGATGATTAGATAATGAACATCATCGGTGCGTATATATGAAGGGGAGGGGGGAGGTTATCTACACAAGTAATATATCATTGATGATTAGATAATGAACATCATGTGCGTATATATGAGGGGGAGGGGGGAGGTTATCTACACAAGTGATATATCATTGATGATTAGATAATGAACATCATGTGCGTATATATGAGGGGGAGGGGGGAGGTTATCTACACAAGTAATATATCATTGATGATTAGATAATAAACATCACGTGCGTATATATGAGGGGGAGGGGGGAGGTTATCTACACACGTAATATATCATTGATGATTAGATAATGAACATCATCGGTGCGTATATATGAGGGGGAGGGGGGAGGTTATCTACACACGTAATATATCATTGATGATTAGATAATGAACATCATGTGCGTATATATGAGGGGGAGGGGGGAGGTTATCTACACAAGTGATATATCATTGATGATTAGATAATGAACATCATGTGCGTATATATGAGGGGGAGGGGGGAGGTTATCTACACACGTAATATATCATTGATGATTAGATAATACTTAATTGAACATACGTTGTCGTATTTGAAGTGTAGATCATAGATCGTAGATCTTAGAAGCGGAGGCCGAAGTAGTGAATGGGATTTCAATGAAATTAGTATACATGAGACTTGCCAAGTACCATGCTTGTGCTTTTAATATGGAGACCGGATCTGTTGTAGTGGTATTGAAAGTGTATTGTTTGATTAAAATCCCTTCCATCACTTCAGTCTCCGCTTCTATGATCTACGATCTACAATCTACGATCTATGATCTACGTCTCGTACAAGCCAATCTTTTTTCAAATAGGTGTATATGACTAAAAGAATACACACATTCATTCCTTTTTTTGGTGGAGGGTCATTATTTTTTTTTTTGGTGGAGAAGGGGGGAGTGGTTCTGTTATGTGAAAAGAGTGATGTATGTAACATACCTTATGTGCTATAGATCCATCTAGAAGCAGCTCTGCAGTCGGTAGCTGTCTGGTGCCAAGCTTGTTTTTAAGTCTCTAGTTTAAATAAATCAAAATACAAGAATATTCAAGGTCTTCAAATAATAAAGTAGAATATAGGTTGTGATATATTCCTCACCTGGACTTCGATGTTGTTCAGTTTTCCATTTTGATCTCTTGTTTCAAGAAAAAACATTGTCAGCCCTTTAGATCCCTACATTAGAAGATAAATAAAGACGACAAATAAGAAGAAAGAACGAGAAGGTAAAGGTGCAAGACAGAAATAATATAATTGATAAACAAAATAGAAAATAGTAAAAGGAGAATGAATGGATGGATGGATGGATGGATGGAAGGAATAAGGATTCATAAATTAGAAGAAACATACAGATGAAGGTCAAAGGTGGAGAGAGAAAGAAATCAGCTAAAAAGTAAAATAGAAACGAGAAGTTAGAAAAGGGAGGATAAATAGATGCATGAATAAATGGATGGATGAATGGGAAATGAATAGATGGATACAGTAAGAAATGCATTATAAATAGAAAAGAAAGAAAGGATGGAAGAACAAAGAAAAATCTAAAAAGAACACAAAACAAGAAGAGCAAAGTTAGCATAATTATTATAATAATTATTATAATCTAAAGTATTGTACATAAGATTAATTATTAACAGTATCTTACAGTAATGAACGACCCATCGTCCTGCTGTATTCTTGCCAGTGTCAAACAGATATCAGCATCAGTCGCTGAGCTAAACCACTTGTATCCATACAACTTGTATGTCCCATCAGCTTGTGGAATGGCTTGTGTTTCTGTCCCATTAGCTTTAGCAGAGAAATTAAGCTTATTATACCAACAGTAGTAAAAAGTAAAAACAAAATCATTGAAAGGATCAAGAGCAAAACATGAAAAAAATGATCTCCCACTATGCAGGGATAACAGGAATTGATGTCTCAACGTTACATGAGAAAGGTGGATGACTTTTAATGGACTGCTATATGAAGGCACACATTGGTTCCACACAGTTTACAAACATGAGTTTGGTTAGTATGAAATCGCTCAAAGAACAGACAGAGGGACAGACAGACAGACAGACAGATGGACAGACGGACGGACAATCCCCTACACTTTGGGATCAACAACAGGATTTGTTATGTGTACCCTACATAGGACGAGAAAAGATACTGAGATAGAGTATAGTGTCTAACTAAGTAGTGGATGTTAATGAACCACTGAGGATGCTGGTACAACCATAATTATTTCCATGTGATTGACGGCAACACAGTCAGCAATTAACTACTAACCATATCCCTAAAAGATTGTGAACTGCCTTTGATTGCAGTCTGTCAAGTCCTCCATTCTAAGTTAATCCCAAGTAATTCAGTATGATTGTATTCAATGATTCAATATGATCTTACCAACATCAGATCCACCCTGTCTTTCAGTCATCCATTGACCAGATGTCCAGAATTGATGTGGATCTGTACTTACAAGCCTGTCATATGCATTATGGAATATCTTGTCTGTGAGCTTGCAAACCTTGAATATGCAAATTGTACATTGTACACACTCAGTCATTTCTTAATATCCCAGGTTGAACATCTTACTAAGATCCATGTAAGATCATGCAAGAATCTGGCAAAATCCAGTCATGATTTTACAAGATCTTGGCATGTATGTGTAAACCCCAATCTGCAAGAATTTGCATGAACTTCAAGTTTCTGCCAAGAATTAATTAAGATCTTCCCAAGATCCTTCCAAGGAATTCACTTGCCAAGGTTTCAGTAGTA
The DNA here is from genome assembly GCA_949775045.1 of Metridium senile. Classification (NCBI taxonomy): domain Eukaryota; kingdom Metazoa; phylum Cnidaria; class Anthozoa; order Actiniaria; family Metridiidae; genus Metridium; species Metridium senile. The sequence goes on from OX459095.1 coordinate 16,900,865, forward strand.
AGATCTTGGAAGATCATGGATGATCTTTCCAGATCTTACAAGATCTTAATAAGATGCTCAACATAGATAGCAAACCAATCAGAGCGCGCGATTTTGTATAATCACCTTTGTATTTATACTAATATAGCATATTTCATATATCACCTTAATTCATACTTATTCATTGTATATATAATTTAGATTTCTAGTATAACATTATTATATCTTGTAATTAGTTTACAAATGTATTGATTGTAAAGCGCTATTGAGCAATTATCAATTGGAAATAGCGCTATATAAATAAATAAAGTTATTATTATTATTATTATAGATGAAATGAAGATGAAATAACAGACATCCTTTGCAGGCTTGGAGTATCGACTGTATCTTCAACTACAACATCAAAATTTTGAAACTTATATACCTCGATGGTCTTAGCTGCTCCATCTGTCATTGCAAGTGGGCAGGAGTACAACCCTGATGATGGTGAAAATAGATACATTTTGACAACTTGGTAGATACGGCTGAAAATATAACAATTATTCAATAACTATTATATAAAAACTGTTAGCTACAGAACTACCATTTTATGGCCCTTGTGCCACATGCGTGCCATACACTTGTGACAATTAATCTCAGTCTACAACAGTATTGCCCTCAGTAAATAACATTACCTCAAGGCAAATTATATTCCAGGCACTAATTTGTCCTCACCACAGGAAGTCCAAACTTATTAATTTTTGAGACAGAATACTCTATCTGGGAATCATTTTCAGAATATTGATGACAAATGACAAACAATATTGATGTCAGCTCATGTGACCATGCCTACAAACATTTAAGAATATGTTTGGGTTTCCTGTGGTAAGAATGGATTAGTACACAAACATAATTTACCTATTCCACTAAATTTAAAATCTCTAGTAGCTCAGTAAATTATATATCATATTTACCTCCATTGTTGGTAGCTTCTAGTATATGCAGTAGCTATTAACCCTTCTTCAGCCGAAACATCATGTAGTTGTTTCCATGCATGGCATGTATTGATGTGATCAATACGCCGCCCCCATGCATCAAAGTGATCAAGGGTTGGAGGGTTTTTCTCACATTCCCATCCCATCTTGTTGATGTCGGTAGCAACTCTCTGACCAAATTGCTCCAGATCTGGAGTAATTGCATCAAGAACCTAAATACATACATGTATGGATATTATAACTATTGATTGTAATAACATTGTGGCATAATTTCCTTTGGTTCTAGTAGTCCAAACTGTATTGAGTGCAAATAATATACCCGTGAAACAAGTAGTACTAATTTGTACTAAATAGTGCTAATTAAACAATAGAAAACAATAGAATTAGCATAAAATATCACTATTTAGTACTAATTATGTTGCATTCTTTTAATGTTTGTACTCTATCTGTGAAACACTAGCTATACTACTTAGTGTAAAAAAGTGTATCAATTTAATAGTTAAACTGTGAGACTCAAATCACAACAAAATAACACAATGGAATTTTAAAAGGTGCATTAAAGAGTAATACACTGAATAGTGTTTCACGGGTTAGAGTGAAGTCATTTAATAGACCCATGAAATAGATATTAGACTGTCTAATACACCTTAGCAGTCTCTAATCACAGGGAGCCCACAGGCATTGTTGAATTCTGAATAAAAAACAGGATAAATTTAAATTAAATCGATCAACGTTTAATGCCGTGTCATGCGATTGTTTGACTGAAAAACACCGGTATCCTATATCCATGGTCTTTTCGTTACCCGGCGGGGTACGTTATTAGCGTTTCGGTTTCGGCTTACCAGATTAACCGTTGGGGTTTACCGGATTGGCTGAACTTCAAATTTGAAATAGCTATCAACTGTTGCCCATTCCAGTAAACAGTAAAAGAGACTTTTAAACAGTCTCTTTTTTTGCTTTGAGAAGCCCCAACGGTTAATCCGGTAAGCCGAAACCCGAGACGCTAATAACGTACCCTGCCGGGTAACGAAAAGACCAATCAACCAATCGCGTGACACGGCATTAAACGTTGATTGATTTTATTTAAATGTATCCTGTTTTTTATTCAGAATTTAACAATGCCTGTGGGCTCCCTGTGCTCTAATTCTATTGTTTTCTTTTGTGTTTATTTGACTATTACACCTTGACTATTTAATTTTGTTTCACGGGTTAAATGTCTTCACTCTAATGAGAACAACTCCAGCACTGCATGTTCTGTACTATTTAGTGATTTGTTTTTTATAGATCTATCATGATAGTCTGTGCACTCTAATGTGTAACTCGAAGATCAGCTGTTTCAGGATATCCTAATATAGTTATTTATTAACCATGCAAAATAAATCATTACAAACATAACTAAGTGTTCATATATACAAACCTGTTTAGGTAGAATTCTCTTCAGACAAGCTTTAAGGTGGACATCCCTATTAAACTGGTTACCAAGTACTGGAGAATCCTGAAAGAAACCTCCTCGACGAGAACCAGCGAACGGAGTGAAATTATCCTTATCTCCATCTATACCTCTTACATTCCTTCCTTCACTTGCTGCTGAGGAACTGCATCTCACATATGTATACTTTGTGTTTACAGGCGGCCTTGAATACTTCGTAAAAGTTGATATTTTAGGCAAACGTTTTGAAAGTTGGCAAAGCATAATGGCCTTCTTGGAGTAATGGTTGTTGTTCGGCTATTGTAAGCTAAAATGACGATCTTCAGGTCATCACTGGTTGTTTTCTTGAAATCAGGGTTGCTGCTTTACATTTGGACGAGTAATAGTTGTATTAACATCGAGAAGAAATAATTTTAAATCAACGAAGAGTTGTGATGGAAGAGTTCAGAGGGCACAGGTATCCCAACTTCACAAAACATTACACCACAGGAAACCCAACATAAATGAAAAACACTAAACAACAAACAAACAGGGAAAGAGAAAACCCCATTTTTTGTAAAAATAAAAGGTAAAAGGAAATTTAAAAAGTCAACAAGAAGACCTCACAAAGAAAGAAGTGAGTATGATAATGCATTCGAAATATATAAATTTATAATAGACTAGAATAGAATCTTGAACTATTAAAAGGTATATGGCTCAAAGGCCGGTTACCAGCTCCCTGGCTTTTTAAGCTAAGACAAAGTTTTATGTAGATTGGGATCTAGCAATCTTCATCCTATGGATGTGTGTTAAAGTATTGACTTTAGCCATTTCACTATAGGTAATTTATGGACGTTTCGTGCTTTACTGCCCTTCGTCGGAAGTACGCCAATCCTCCCATCATTTTATTGCCTATCGTTTATATCAAACACGCCACTGACACATAGTCACTACAGTTTCCAATTCCGTTTTGATATACAGCTATTTCAAAAAACGTTGAATACTGAATAGTGCATTCCAAGACCGAACGGCATTGTGGGTCTCATTAATTTGAAATCAAAAATACGTATAGGCGATATTTACTCCCCATAACTTGCTGGTATATATTTTTTTGAATGCATGGAATGCACTAAGAATAAAATAACCATAACATGACCCAAAATGCATTTCGGTCTTGCAATGCACTATTCAGTATTCTACGTTTTATTGTACGATTTATTTCCAAGGTGAAATAGCTGTACATATATTTAATGAGTTATAATTTACTTTACTTTAGCTTGCGCGTAATCAACAAAATAGTCACAGTCCAAAAAGAAGAAGGTCACAAAGTATTCTATTTTTACAGCAAAATTAAAAGTATCAATAGGCTCAGTGGTCTAGTGGTATGATTCTCGCTTTGGGTGCGAGAGGCCACGGGTTCGATTCCCGTCTGAGCCCTGGACATGACGTTTTTAGCTAAATTGCACTTTTGGGCAAACATTTTCTAAAATGGATTTTACTGTTTCCGATATTAAATATAGTAAGTACTTGTTTTCGATAATTTTTCATTTTTATTTGAAGATAAATTTCTATTGAATCCCAGTATTGCGTCAAAGTGACAAAAGATAGCAGGTGAAAATGGCTGGTTGAAAAGCACGCACAACGATTGGTTGAAATACGACTTGAATGCGCCAACGGTACATTATTTGATTTACAACTGCCTTTCTTCATATACAGAAGCTATAGTTTAATCCTGAGAATAAATAAAATTACCTCCTTTTAAGTGCACAGTAGTATAACTACCATATTCTGCAGCTTCCTTAACTATTTGCGTTTCATTGCGCGCAGCAATAGTTCTTTAAAACCGTTAATATTGTCTTTTCCATGAAAATGTTAAAAACGGTTAGATTTCTATCGTTCCTTCGATAGCTCAGTTGGCAGAGCGGGGGACTGTAGAGTCAAAACTGTTATCCCTAGGTCGCTGGTTCAAATCCGGCTCGAAGGACATTTTTAAGTTTTGGAAACTTTTGCAGCACATACAATATATAAACTTGCTAGCAATTATTTGTTTTCCATTTTTCAGATGAAAATTTCATCAGCATTTTTGTTTACAGTCATTTCAAAAAATGTTTTTTTGTGAAAACCGAATATTGAATAGTGCGGTCCAAGAACAAAATGCATTGCATATATTGTGTAACTGTTGAATTCTCAGGCTAGTTAAGGCAAGGAATTTCGCTTCTGCAGATAATAACGATTTTTTTACCTTAAATAGTTTTACTTATGAGAAAGTATAAATATTTTTTGGTTTTATGGAATATTTCATTGAACTTTACATTTTAAGATATTTTTGCGACTATCAAGAAGTCACGTGACATATGACGTCATAATTTAGTTTTTTCCAAATGGGCCAATGAGGAAAAAAGGAAAAGAAACAATATTTGCTGTTTTAGCATCTTATTAATGTTTTTTACATAGAACTGCCTTCATCGCTGGTGCTCGTTTATTATTTTAGGAGATATGGGCAAAAATATGGGGTCACGTGACCTGTTTTCTGTATTTCCCCTTTATAGATAAGATGTAGCCCAGCAATGAAGGCAGATTTGTAGAGAACACACTAATACAATACTAAAACAGCAAAAATTGTTTTGTTTCCCTGCTTTCCCATTGGCCCATTTTGAAAAAACGAAATTATGACGTCATAGGTCATGTGACATTTTTATAGTCGCAAAAAAATATCGTAAAATGTAAAGTTCAATGAAATATTTCATTAAACAAAAAATATTCATGTATGTTCATAAGTAAAACAGTTTAAGGCAATTTTCATTTTGAAGCAAAATTCCTGGCCTTAACTGTACTAGCCTGAGAAAGCACAATTCTTGTCATATATACATATATTTATAAATTGTACATATGTTAATTAATTTTGTATAGTTCTTAATTCTTATAACTATTGTTAAGCGCTCTTGCTCAATTCGTCTTGTAATTATTATTATTACATGACAAAGAATGATTTATTCCCAAGTTTCTTTGAATTCAATCAACTCAGAATCTCTCAATCTACTCATCAGTATTTTTTATTATCAAATTAAGCCTCCCAAAAGCATAAGGTTATAAATACCTTAGGTTATAAATGCACACTATGTGTGTTTCGTTTCCATAATTAATTGTATAAAATATTATTGGTCAGATAAAAAGAAGACAATATAATGTGTCGTATTTCTTGAACTGAATATAAAATAACAAAAATGGACAATATTATTATCGATCATTTTTCATAAAAATGTATTTTTCTTCAGCCAATGAAAGCTGTCGTTATCAATTTGATTATGATAATCTTATGAGCGTTCTTGGCCAATCAGGACGCGCGTTATATAGAACTTATAGCCGACATTTCGTCATTTACTTCGACTTTTTTTGGCTGAACTGATACTCGCCTAATCCTCACTTGTCTGTATTCTCCACCTGTACTAGTCTCCCTCGCAGCCGTTATTAGTGTCGTGCTTTAGTGGGGAGGGACAGGAAGCCCGACACTAATGACGGCTGCGAAGGAGACTACACCTGTACAAGACTATTTAGCAATCTGCAAGTCTGTCACATGCATGTTACCGATATTATATATATATTATTCTAGATTGGTTGCACGCGTTTGCATGTTGATCAACAAAAGTACCCTTCACTCCCCTTCACGGTTCCCTGCGCCATACGAACTTGCAATGATATGACCTTTTAACACCTTGCCGGCAATTATTCACATGTCTCTATCATTGCAAGCTAGCTCAACGTTCGTCTCGCTTGGATGCAAAGCCGGCCCCGGCTACCTTTCAAAATGACGCAGGGAAATTATGTCAATTTAACATACTTCATAAAATTAATATAAAAGAAAACTTGCTTTCTGTGCTGAGTTAAAAGGTAGTTTGGGATTGTCAGAACACTCGAGAACACTTCTCTCGTGGTTTTCCAGTCCCCGCGCGATTGAATTATAACACAGGCATCCCATGCAATCTCTTGTATGCAGTGAATCAGATTATATAAACGTTTATTACTGGTTGGGGAGGAAATAGAAATATTACAACAACAAAAACAAAAAAACAGCTAAAAACCAGCCAGAAATAAATACATCATAACATCTACAGACAAAGGTTAGTTAAATTGTATTTAAAAAGGAATTAATCAGAAAGAAAATTAAAAAAACCAATTCCCTATATACAAGAGGTTTGCTTGGGCTGCCTGTGATTATAACTGCACAACGCGAGCGCGCGCGTGGATAAACCTGCGTCAGGCTATGCTATCTTAATTAATTGAAGTGTTTTTCTGGTAGTATGCATGGCATCTCGTGTCAGTCGTAAGTTATTGGTAACATTGCAAAGCCATGACGTCATAAGCTCACTCTGTTCGGTGCTGATGTATTTACAATAAAAAACGCATAAGTAATAAAAAAGTCAGTTTTTGGACATACCAGACATGACATCACAAGAATGTCAATCAATCGTTGTATGTTACTTATATCGATGATGTAGGTAAGCCATATCGTCAAAACGTTAATGTGTTGTCTATTCCGCATATGACTAAGTCGTGTCATAACGTCGTAAGAAGTTTATCATGTCGTTTATTATGTCACTGTTGACGTATTCGAGTCATGACGTCGTAAGAGGTCAGTCTGTCGTACCATTTTACCGGTAATATAGAAATTCATGACGTCATTAGAACTTAGTCTATCACCACATGTCACTGATGACGTATTCGAGTCATGATGTTAGAAGAGGTCAGTCTGTCGTCATATGTCAGTGATGACTTAGTCAAGTCATGACATCGTAAGAGGTCAGTCTGTCGTAACATTAGCGTAGTCAAGCCATGTAGACGTCAGAAGTCATTCTATCGCCACATGCATGTCACTGATGACGTCATAAAAATCATGACGTCATAAGAATCTGTCTTTATATGTCACCAGGGCGCGTATGTCACTGATGACATATTCAAGTTATGACGCCGTAAGAGTACCCCCGGTCTGTCGTGACATTACATGATGACGTAGTCAGTTTTGACACCGTAAGAGTAACCCCGGTCTGTCGTGACATGGCATGATGACGTAGTCAGTTAGTTATGACGTCATCGGAAGTCAGTCTGTTGTCGTCATTGTTGGTTTCATTAGATCTGTCAAAAGAAATCAAAACTTTAAAAATATGCATTTATATCTAGGAGAATCAGTTTATTATCTCTCTTGTTTATTACAAAAATCTATATAGATATATATATATTGTTTTGATCCACGATAATGAAACTGTGTATGATGATGGTCGTTGCGGAATATTAAGCAATAAAAGAAATTACAATTAAAGAAGCCCGAAAAAAATATTCTGAACTTCAACGGGATTTGAACTCATGACCTTTACAGACACGTTGGGCTAGAATGGGTCTAAAATGTTTCATTTAGGTAAAACTTTTTAGTATTTCAATGGAATTTCTTGAAACTTGGTAACGTTGAAGCCTTTGTCAAAACTCAAAACTCTATCGTTTTACATTTTTGAATTTCGACATTTTTGGCGGGAAAATGACGTCATCATTTTCGACAGAAAATCGAAATATTGCTCAATGTAAAAATTAAGGTAGCGCATTTGAAAGAACGGCGTGAGAGAATTTCAAATATGGGAGAATAATTACATTCCGAAATCGGAACCGAAAGATATGATTTTTTGAACATTCATGAATCCGCCATTTTTTCTGTTAAAAATAGTAACAAAATGGCGGATTTATAAGTATTCAAAAAATCATATCTTTCGGTTCCGATATCGGAATGGAATTGTTCTTCCATGTTTGAAATCCTCTCACGCAGCTCTTTCAAATGCGCTACCTAACTTTTTACATTGAGCAATATTTCAATTTCTCTCGAAAATGATGACGTCATTTTCCCGCCAAAAAAGTCGAAATTCAAAAAAGCAAAACGATAGAGTTTTAAGTTTTGGCAAAGGCTTCAACGTTACCAAGTTTCAAGAAATTCCATTAAAATTCTAAAATTTTTAACCAGATGAAACATTTTAGACCCATTCTAGCCCGACGTGAGAACAGGTGCAATGCTCTACCAACTGAGCCATGAAGCAATATATGTTAGTAGGAGGTCATTTTGTTGAATTCATTCGGCCACAGAGTACAATGTAGATATATACAGTCAATTCAAAAAACATTGTCGTCAATAGGCTTCAAGTCTACGCGACTAGACTGAAAGGTAGCATGGGTAGAAATCACCGAAGCGGCGAATTATTCATAATTAGTTGATTCAGTGCGCGTGGTATTGCATTAGATACTGTGCATTTATCCGCTTCGGTGATTTCTACCCGCGCTAACTTTCGGTCTAGTCGCGTAGACTTGAAGCCTATTGACGACAATGTTTTTTGAATTGACTGTATTGTTTTGACCAGAAACGCAACGATCATCATCATACATAAATGTATCTATAAATTGAAAGTGGACTTGTAGCAATCGACCTTTTGATTGGTTGTATCTTACATAATTATCTTTTAATTTTAACTGTTAGTTAGAGCCTTTTTCAGTTATACTTTAGCTTATTTCCAATCATTTGGTACTTAATAACGTTGAACTTGTTGTTGATAGGTGGTTTTAGATGCTCTAGCTATTAGCGGACGACAACCATGTCCATTACCATATTTGGGATGCGGTTATCACTGGTATTCGTACACGCTGAGTACTGAACAAACCAGCTCCAACCACCAAAGGCTTACTGAAAACTATCCCTAGGGAACGACATTTCAAGCAAAATCCTATCGATTTGCGCGCTTTTCTCGTTTCTCGATTATGTATGGTACCCCATAGCCATCCCAGCCCCCCCTCTTCTACCTTGGGATAAGAATACAGCCAGTGCCTATCTACATTAGCTATATCATTATGGTTGTCATACACACTGTACTGCCTAAATGGTAATTACTAGCTATCTATGATGACCAGAAGTCTTTGCGGACTTCTTCTTCTTACTCACAGAAGGAAACGCCAGAGCATGCGCACTGCAACAAGTTGCATGACATCCGGGAACACACATATTATAGCATGACTTTTGACAGGTGCTGGGAACTAATGCCCTGTACGAGACGTGAGGGACTGTTGCAGAGGACAATGCGTTGGGCCTGTAGAACATGTTACTTCGCCGTGCTGAAAGAGAACATTGATTGTTATTGCCGTTGATATAGTTACCAGAAAAATAGACTATGTAGCTCAAATGCTGGACTACAGCTAAATGGCATTAACTTTGAATGTTATTGACGTTCTAAAACAGGTTAAAAAAACGAAGGTTTCAGTTCTGGGCGAGCTCGAACATCTCCGTGCAGATATTTCTTTCACTTTATTTCTAGAAGGGAGAAATAAAGAAATTTCTGGCAAACAAGTACTTGAACATTATCTAAGGATAACATGTCGTAAATTCACGTAAAATATTACAGTGGAAACCGGACTTACGGCTACCCGCTTAATACGGCCACCCCGTTATTGCGGCCAGTTTTTTTTAGGTCCCGACGAAATGCATGTCCATACATTTTTCTATAAAATTTACCCGCTTAATACGGCCACCCCGTTGATACGGCCACTTTGGGCTGTCCCTTCAGTGGCCGGATTAACGGGTTTCCACTGTATTCTCTTTATAAGCCTCCTCCGAAGGCAACTTCTCGCCTTCCGAATTCCGGCGTGTTGGCTTCGAAGGAGGCTATATATATCTTTATTTTATCTCGTACTTTTTCATTATGATTTTCCTACCTGTCACCTTACAGAATCCCCAAGACTTGTCGCTATCGTAGTTGGGTGAGGTCGCACACCATAGCCCTCCTGTCCCTGCATGGGTAATGCACTTATCGTAGACAGTGTCTTGGAAAATGAACGGCATTGCACAGCACTTGCCAGCAGAGTTACCACCAGAAGTCTGGATACAGTTCATGGGTTCTTGAAAAACAATATAGCAATGGAAACATGGAATATAAAGATTAAATATAACAACAACGCGAAAGAAACAAGTACTCAGGTATATCATCCATGTAAATATATAATGTAAATGTGGTACTATTGACTTGTATTGCATACCTGCACAAGGTGCTAGAATACAAGCACGTGATTCTTTAGTAGTTCCCAGGCACGCTCTGCTGGGCAAACATCGGCGACTTCTAGTCTGGAACCCATTCCCACACGAAGAGCTACACGGTCCAAATGAGGACCACTGGCTGAAGCCGTCTCGGGGACTGGTGGTGAGTGGTGACTTTTTTGCTCCCCCTTGAGCAGAACCACTTTGATCTTCATCTTTCAGGAACTTTTCAATATCTACAAGAGGGACAAAATTATGCAAGTAGCCGCATTTCATAACATTTCCAGATAATGATTCATCATGCATCTAAGATAACCAAGAAGAGAAAAATAGGACTGATACTCTTTGCAGGCTGAATGAAAGCTTCAGCAACGTCAAAGATTTTAAATATAGGTGTACATCATATCGTGCTAGCACAATTGCTACTGCCAGTCTGTGAGGGTAGGTCAAAAAAGAAGCTAGAAAGATGAGAAAACATCAAAATATCAGTTATCCCATACATTCATAGGATTTTTCTCCCAAATTATTATAGATATTTCTCCCTTTCTCCCGGTTTTGTTCCATTGATTGCCCCCATCTCCCAGTCTATTTTGGGGTTGTTTTGAACTATATGTTTCTCCCTCCTCGTTAATCTGTTCGTCCCTCCTTTAACAAGCAGGCCTGCCTTGGGTCCTTAAATTGCTTAAAATTACCCTATGCCGCCTCTGATTTTCATTTTTTTTTTTCTAAAATCGCCTTAAATCACCTTAAGTCGCACTAAGTCGCATTAAATAACGGCGAGTTAAGAACCCAAAACAAGCCTAAAAGTGTCTACTTTGCAGATTCTCACTCACCATCGTTGCTAAACTGTCTATTTTTCGATAGATATAAACTTCTATAGGGTAAATCACAAGGTCCAGGAATAACTGTGACTACGTTATTGTTGTTCAGCAGTATATCCTCTTTGTCATCCAGGTCCTGCGCGTAGAAATGGACTTTACGGTCTTTCCGCGCATGCTTGAAGATTGTCTTGAGTTTGAACGTTTCCGCGGTGACGAGGTAGCCGGCTCGTTTCATACTGGATATTATCTTTACTGGTTTACGGATTTTATTGTAGAATCGAATGCTGATGCATTTGTCTAGAGAAATAAAGAACAAAAGAAGAATTATATAATATAATTATGCAAACATAATTTAAAAAATAAAGAGATATACAAAGATGATTTTCACAATTTTGAAATAAATGCAAAAGAAAAATAATATAAACAATGAACATGAAATATAAAAGTTTGGATAATGTGCCGTATCAGGTCGTGGTTTTTGGACAATCTTGTCCGGAAGGAAATAAAATGCCGTGAAAACAAATCAGACACACAGATAAATTAGTAAAGCTGAAATGCTTTAATCGTTAAGGTGCATGTCCTGCAAAAAACTGCAAATCCACCTTAAAGATGAATTCTGCTCAGGTCCAGATGCCAACAGTCTTTCTAGATCTCAAGAGTACCTCAATATCTATTTACCCATGGACTCGGAGCAATTAAATTCTTATAGATAAATGAAAATAAACTTATAATACAAATTGTGTATGAGTATGATCATATATCATATATCTTTAAAATACAAATATAAGTTACCTCCAGTGGAATAAACAGCAGCTTTTGGATCAATGACTTTTGGCTCCTTGTTACCACTAGCAGACACCTCGCCAGAACCCGACCCACTAAGCACGCTGGGTAACAGATAATTCTCTTTTTTGATTGGCTTAACTTTTGATGACGTCAATTGTGTTCGAGCTTCTTGAGCTTTGCCAACCGCTACAAATTTAAATGCAGGTGCCTTTGGTAACCGCGCCAATTTACTGGCCGGGTTCGTATAGGGTGCTTTTTGGGACATGGTGATGACTTTTCCAGGACGCATCGATCCAGGTATAGGATTTGGTTTTACTCCCACTTGACCCATTCTTCTCCAGTTGGGTCTAAAGTTCATTTTATTTTGATATGGATACATTGGGCGTCGGGGGTTGTAATTAGTCGTATATCGGGCATTTTGGTTTTGTATATCGGATACATACCCGGCATATTGCATACGGGGAAAAGTCTTTCTTCTTAAGGTATTTAAATACCTCATTTTTGCAGCTTGCTGGTTTCTTTGAAAAGGGTTTCTTGTTACAGGGACACCTCTATTATAGGCCTTAATTAACGGCTTAGGGAACATTTTAGCTAGGGTATTGCCTTGGAAAGATACCGGGGGATTATTGACTGCCATATTTAATTGAGGGGCATTGGGAGGTTGTTTTTTAGGAACCATATTAGCAAATGGTGCTGTTTGGAGTGGCCCAGTTTGAGGGGCCATATTATTTAGGACTGGTGCTTGGGGAGGCGCTATTTTAGGGAGCATATTAGCCAGTGGTGGAGTTTGCACAGGAACCATATTACCCTGAGCCAGTGCTTGAGGAGGGGCTGTTTTAGGGACCATATTTGCTAAGGGCACTGCTTGAGTAACTGTTTCAGGGGTGGTGATAGGTAAAGTTTGTTTTGTGGTTGTCGGAAAGGAAATACTCTCGGGAGTACCAACTATAGGAACCGGTTGTGGTTGAGACTTCTTTTGTCCATTTTTCACAGCCAGAATTTCTCCAACAGATTCCTGCGACACCAAACTGTCTAATAATTCTGCTGCTTTCTGTTCTTCTTTTTCTTTGGCATTCCCCTTGGAATTCTTACGAATAGATTGACGGAAGACACATTTCTGGTCGAACTCTTTGCTACGAAATACTTTCGAATCTGCCTTCAGAGTAAATGGTTGATCTGTTTCATGACATACAAACCATCCAGGATGTGTAAACAGTTCTAATGCAATACTGTCAGATCCAAAGGGATGACGCTCAAGAAATGTAGAATCTTTCTCTGTTCAAAAAAGAATCACATTAAATAAAAAAAACAAGCATATGAGTGGTACCTCTATTCAGTGGTCACACATAAAGCGGCCACAATAAAAAGTCCCAAATCTATTCCTATACCTATTCCATACCTCTATACAGCGGCCAATCTCTATTAAGCGGCCACTTTGGAAAGTCCCAATGGTGACCGCTTAATAGAGGTACCACTGTAATTTTAAACATTCGGAGCAAGTTACAATTCAAAACCAACTATCAGTGATTGGTGAGGATTTTTTAAAACATTGAAGGACGATTGTGCAGCTCAAATAGACATCACATCCGATGTTTATCTTCTCCAATACATATATATATCATGTTGACCTGCTTTACGAAAGCTAACATATTTTTTGTTAATCAAAAACTCTTTTCTTCAAAGCAATGTTTGTTAGCCTTTACAATATGCAGGCATTTCAGACTGGAAAACTCAACATTGCTGAAGAGCCTTCGGAATGTACAGGCATTTCAGACTGGAAACCTCAACAATACTGAGGAAGCCTTCATAATCTCAGGCTAAAGGCTGTATTTGATTCCATTAAAATGTTATAAAAATATTATGATTTTGTAATTATTTTGTACATGCAACACAAACACATCAATGTTTACACCCATGTTCTTCCACCTTACCAAACAATCCAGTAGGTTTAGCTTTCTCCAGTCGAAACTTGTAGTTCTTATATCGCAAATAAAGTCCCGGATGAACATTAGATTCAAGAGCAACGCTTCTCGCTACGTGCTGGAACCCAGGCCTATGTAATCGAAACATGGTCACATCTTGACCGAGGAAGGCTGTATCCTCTTGAGCATGAACTCCCATTCCATTGTATGTTCGCTTGACGTTCTTCTCCAAGTCAGGGAGATCAGCCAGCTCCGTGGAAAATAGTTGGGTTAAGGTGATATTTTTACCGGCTATTTTACATGAAACAAGAACAAATAATTAGATTAATATTCGTTCTACCGATCGCCTGATAAAGACTAACAGTAGCAGTCCAATCAAGCGAAAAACTTGGCAAGTTATAGCATCTTAGGGACCGGTCATTATTTATCGCCTGGGGGGATCATTGCAGGAATCCCCCCTCCTACCTACGGATAAGTTCAGCGTTCCCCCCTTCTAAATAAGGGGCCGACCATTTTACTTTTGAGGGGGAGGGGGACTTTGAAAAAAATTCCTGCAAGCCAAAATCGCCACTGAAATCTCTGGGTTCTTTATTGTACACGTTGCTGTTTTTCAGGTTTTTTTTTTTTTTTGTTTGTTTGAGTGATCCCCCTTTTGATGCTGTAGTTTACGACTGATCCCCCCATTAGTACTCCCGAAAATTGACTGATCCCCCTAAAATCCTCCCCCCCCCCCCCCCCCAGGCGATAAATAATGACCGGTCCCTTATATCAAGCACCTTCCACTATCTTCCTTTTTCTTTGTTTTTTTTTTTCTATTGTAAATTGTATGAGAGTGGAAAATAAAAACCTATGAACCTATGAAACTATTTTTTTTTGCAAAAAGCGCAGTCGCATAACTGTATAATATACACAATTAGTAAATTAATTAAATTCCAATTGTTAATACTCATTATTGAATAGAAATAATAAGATTAATTATTAGATATAACCAGTTTAGTTTAATTCAATTGCATAGGTAGATTTAAAATTAGCATATACATGATATATGTAAACATTTATTAATGGGCCAGATTGGAAGAAAGCTTTGATTTATCTGTTTTACCCAAATAAAGATTTATTATTATTATTATCTACTTTTAGAGCTGCTGAAATCCTGATACTCCTCCCATTACTCCTTGTAAATATTCTGGGGGAATTTGGGCTTATGTGCATGGTTGACCTTTCGATGCACTATCATTACCAGCAACATTGTGTGTGGGGAAGTTGGTCATTTTTTTCAAATGTAATTTTTATGAAGTGGTCATTATGAGATAAAATACTTGCATAGTGCCAACTACTTTTGTCATGGAACAGTGTAGTTATATGATTCTTTGTGCGTAAGTCTCATAACAGTTGTTTTAACTAATCAGTATAGCATCCATGCTTTGGTATACACCCTTTCCGAGAAACTTTGTCACCCGTGAAGTAAAAAGCCTACAAACTAGTAGCGCAGGGGATTATGGGTTACCTATGTATACTTTATTACCATGCAGGGATTTCATGGCCACATTGCTACACTTGTCAATATGTTATTGAGAAATGTCTGTTTTGACTTATCAAACAACAAGAAATGCGTTCCGAATGCACAATTTAGTTTCTGAACTGACCCATGATCATTTGCGCCACTAGCTTGTGTGCTTTTCACGAATGACAAACTTTCTCGGAAAGGGTGCATACAGTTAATGTTTATGATAGTTTTTGGATCCATATCTGATCCATTGTACAAACCACATTTTATTATCTGTACTCGGTCAATTCTAAGATATACATATAACTCACAAAAGTACAATTTCGATCGTTTCATGTTAGCTCAGCAGAGTAAAAATCCCATGGAGTAAAAATGTCAACGTTTTCTTGGGATATTCGAAAAAAAAAACCCCACAATAAATGGATTAAAAACGACCAAAATACATGATTGATAAACCAAGTAAATAAAAAAAAAAGAATTGCTCAAAACGTTTTTATGCTCATCTTAAAAAAAAAAAACGAAAAAAATATATCCTAAAACGGTTTTGCTGGTATAAATACTGGGACATGCAAGCGAATAACGACTACGACATGTAATCGACCAGAATTAAGGTGCGGCCGATATAGACGATAAAATAGATTGCCTTTAGCTGAACTTGACCTACTTCAAGGGAGGTTAGTAACCCCTGGGGTAGAAATGTTCTAGATTTGCTTTTGTTTTGATTCCAAAGGAAATAGGTATTAAAGGCAAACATTAATTACCGAAGTTCTGATTAATCATCGTGTTGAAAAACACAAACAAAAACCAATCAGTGGTAAACAAGGAAAATACTAGAGTCTCATGCTTTTAGGTTGTCACAGCTACAACGCTAGTCCACTATTAGTGCATTAGTATTTTGTGAGAAACGTTTGGTGTTTTTCCGACGTAAAAAACTTCAAACATTAAATTAAACTTAAAAAATGAAAAATCCCAGGTGGAAAGCAGGTTACAGACTAATTAAATTTGTCGTGTTTCTGTTATTTTCCGGTGACCTCTTTATAAAATAACTAAACAAAAAATTAAGGTTAAGATCTAAAAATCCTGATTTTATTTCAAGGTTAGGTAGATTTAAAATGGCAAGTGTTGCGTAGTGAGGTAGAAATATGTTCTCGTGAAAATAATCAAGCAAGTAGCAAAATCAATCAATTTTACCGTGATATAAACACGGCCATACCTCATTCAGTGACTTTGTTAACTTCTAATCCCCAAAGAATGGGGAAAAAATCGTAGGAATTGAAATACTTACCAGGCAACGAATAGACTTGATCAATCCAGAGCGTACATAACAACAAACACCAAATAAAACCCATTTGTTTATATAAACAAGTTCTCAATTATGACCAGTATAGCTTATAACACATAAAGACGGCAATGAGTATGTTTGGGCGTTAGTTTAGGGGTTTCCCAGGCATATTTTTAGAGTCCAAATCATCCAAATTATAGACCCATGGCCGGTTGGAATAGCGAAAGTGTTCAATTATGAATGCCATGATTTTGATCACTCTACTTTTTATGGCTCACATGTTTCAGTGCGTCCATGTGTTTGTACCTGCTTTCTTGCTCAATGAATACAAGGAGGAACGCTTCAAGAAGGAGACTTCTAATAACAAACAGCCAAACGATAAATCAAACTACTGCGAAACAAAACTGCTATTTTTTCAATCATTTAACATGGGTTTTAGTTATGGTATTTGAAGGCGGAGGTGTGATTTTTTAGTTTAAAACAAGGTCTGACCTAACGGTTTGAGACTAGTGAATCGTTATTTTTGACACGATGAAAGTTCAATGATCCGAATGACTTGGTGGTACGGACGGTTCACTGAAGTCGATTCGCGGCCAGAATCATTATCAACTAGATGTCATATCTCACTATTCAAATTAATAGTAAGAAAACATTGAGGCTTTGTCTGACTCGGTTTATGACCTGTAAAAAAATTATTTTGGTGTCAAAATCCTAAAGCCTTGTTTTCAATTTCCGATATTTTTATCCATTTTTTGTGCTAGAGTTTCTACTCATTTTGCAGCAAATTTCTTTGTTTTTATTGTTTTAGTTTTTTACAAATGTTGACTATAATACATAAGATTACATTACTTTTTCAGTATATATATTACAATGTTATAGTCTGTGTTCCGATCCAGCCTCGTTTGTATGTTATGCTTGACGTATTATTGTCAGCCATCTTGAACGAAATTAATTAAAATAAATTGTTACAAAATGATATTGAATGGCAGTGAATGTTCATCTGTCATTTTTGTTATTTAATTAACATATTTTATTTTCAGTCCAGTAACATAGTATTTTAATAGTATTTTATTTCTTTTATATAGTATTCTATCATGTTTCGAGTGCATGAGGGCGAGAAGAAAACACAGTCAGTTTCCTGGGAGATCAGGGAACTACCAACGATAAATATTACGGTGCCTTTTGCTTTATATCGTTTGTCGCACTTTTCTTTCTTCGTATATTGCTTAAACTGTCCACGCATTTTTAACAAATTCCATTTGTCGACCCATTTATTGTTTTCCATTTTTCTTTTAATTGGCCATTCATTTGTGTCTGTATTTTCTCAGCCTCCATTTTTTCATTTATTGCTGTTCCGCCATTTTCAATAACATGGCCGTTCATGCGTGACTCTGTCGTGGTTTCATTGTTACTGTACGCTATTGCTTGTGTTGAAACTGAAGTCACCAAAGTGGCAACCGATTCGGACGGTTTTATCGTAAATGTTTGTCTCGTTCTTGTAATTCTCCGATAAAAGAAGACTTCTATGCCAAGGATCAAGAAACATCCAATACAGAAGAGCACAGCGTTGAACAAAAAACCGCCAAATTCATCCAAACCCATGCGATATGGTACCACTTTGTTTTCTCCTGTCGTACAACTTCGTATAGTCCATCGTTCAAATGCTTTACTTATTTCTTCCTTCATGTTGAGTTGATAGACGACTTTAGTGATTTCCTGTTCCCATTCGGAGTCTTTACGAAGAGCGAATGCTAGACCAGCTAAGTCAATTTGTTTCCCGTCGATTTTAAGACCACAATCGGGATCTTCGTCAATGATATACTGAAGAGCATCAGATTCGCCGATAAATGCAGACAGTTCTCTAGAAGACAAATTATTCAAGTGAAGTTAATAGCACCTCAAGGACAGTGATTAACGGGGGGGGGGGGGGGGGGGGGGGGGGGGGGGGGGAATACTATTAATTTGAGCTTTCGCAGCATGCAACAGGCCTTCAAGACGAGAAAAGATAGCTATGAACGGCGAGATGTAAAGGTCGTTGCGATAATAGTCACTAGTTGACACACGCGACACACACACGCCGCGGACAAACAAGCAAACAAACAAACAAACAAACAAACAAACAAACAAACAAACAAACAAACAAACAAACAAACAAACAAACAAACAAACAAACAAACAAACAAACAAACAAACAAACAAACAAACAAACAAACAAACAAACAAACAAACAAACAAACAAACAAACAAACAATATTATTTACAGTGAAAGTGTTTATCTTACCCAGTTTTAACTTTATTGATTCCATCAGAGAAGTTGTGTACGCCATTATCTTTCATGTTTTCGTAAATTCGATTCAGCCTGGGAACTGCACTATTACGAAAATAATCCTCAGTACTAGAATATTTAATAGTACCAAACGTGAATCCTGCTGAGGGGTTTACCAGCTGAAAAGAAATTATATCATGAAGACAGAAGGTTAAGATTCCAATATGAGTATGAGTATATTAGCGTGGGTAGGGTATATTAGCGTGGGTATGAGTATATGTTGATTGCTTCACAATCAATCAAGCAATCATGTGTAATCATTTGTAAAAAAAAACACTATTGTTAAAGCTTTTAAAAATTCGTATTGGACAAATATTTGAGATAATTTTAATTTTTATTTGTATTCTATCGTATATATTTTATAATAACATAGTTTTATAGTCTAAGAGTAATTTAATTATTTATTTATTTATACGCACAGCTACAATGTAAATAAGGTTTTCCTTTTTGTATTCTGTGTTGAATAAAGTTTATTATTATTATTATTATTATTATTATTATGAAATATATTGAATATTATTATTCCAACAATATTCATTTTAAAATTAAAACAGAATGAGTTCACTGGACCCTTTAATTCTCAAATATAGTGTTTACTAACAGAGATAAGTGTGATCGTCACGATCTTTAATATCATTCTTATATTTATTAAAGAATTGCAATGCGTTCGGTGTATAAGTAAGATACAGATATATGAGAAAAATATCCCGCCAAGGGCAAATTATATTTTCTCATGTATCCATATATTTCATATATATATTTATAAAATATTTGATATACATCGCGCGCTCTGATTGGCTGAGAAGCGTTCTCTATATATAACTCAACAGTGCACGGAGCGTCAATTTGTTTGATTTTAACTACTGAATTTTTTATAAAAGACCACGCTGCCTCGTTTTCTATTTCTTCAATATATATTAATGCAATAAACGACCAATAGTCTCCTTCACAGTTCCCTGCGCCATCTTGAAAGGTAGCCGGGCCTTTGCATCGAAGCGAGACGAACGTTGATTCTGCGGGGTGTTAAAAGGTATCTATCGTTGCAAGCTCACCGTTCGTCTCGCTTCGATGCAAAGGCCCGACTATCTCTCAAGATGGCGCAGGGAACAATGAAGGGGGCTATTGCCTTGGTTTATCATCGGCTTTATCATATCTACTTGGGTTGTTGGGAGAACATTCCAAAAGGGAAAAATTCATCTGTCAATTCATCTTGATTGTCCTATTCTTCCTGTGAAAATTCAGGACAACTATGCAACAAAAATGAAATGAACAAATACAAAACGCTGTCTACATGTACAGTATAAACATATTCCTAAATCGTTGTCGAAGCCGAAGCTACAGTCCACACTCTAAAGCCTGCAAAAATTGTCGGTTATATGGACATAATTTGTGATTTATCGCACGTTTTTAAAACAATATTTATAATCATATCTACCACAACAACAACTTGTTATGATCATATAACACAAACATGTACAACCAAAATATGCTATATAAATATGCTGATAAAAAGAGAAGAAATACCGACATCCTTTGCAGGCTTCAGAGTGTGGACCGTGGCTTTGTTTGCGACAACGATTTTTTAAATAGGTGTATTTGACATACCCTTTCATCCTCTATGCCTTTCACGATAGTAACCTCATCCACAACAATCAGAGACACCAAGAGATTCGCAGTATACGAACTGATGAGAACTAGCCCACCAAAATTAACCCATACCATAAGACAAGGCACAGCAAACGACTGGGCATGAATACATGTTAAAGGAACATGGAATATGTTACCAAATACATAAGCAAGGTACTCAAATGGAAGAAAAAACACTGATTTCCCTTTACGATATCTGGCGATTTTTTCGATGAGAAAAACTGTGGTTGAAACCGTCAGAAATGTCCCTCCACAAGCAAGCCACAACTCGATGCTAAAAGGCTTCATTAATCTCATATCTTGTAAAGACTCCGGGAAGGGATACTTTTTGATTGGCTGCCTTTTAACGAGAAAAGCTAACGACGTTCCCATATAAGGAGCTGTAAAAGTGACGTAATTGTATCGATCACGTGTGATAGTCAAAGTGGCCAATGCCATATCGGCCTCACCACGGTAAACATCTCCAACCATACCATTCATTTGTTGTGTTTTCTCATCAAACGAACCAAACTTGCCGTCTCTTACGACGTATAACTCATAAGTAAACCCAGTTTGTTTCTCCATGAGAAGCAAGATGTCAATCATGATACCATAGCAACAAAGTAGTTCAAAAGACTCACTTTCATGGTTTTCTTTATTGATTCTTTCAGTAGATGTCGTGTTAATGTACCTTTTGCACAATACACTATCCTTCGAGTCACAACTTGTTCCTAGTATGTTACTGTATTGTGCATATTTAGCCATGGTAAAAGGAGAATGAATTATTGTCACGATACGAAGATGTCTTGGTTTGGGTAGATCCCTGGCTATGAAGGCAGTCAAAGCACTAGGACCGATGTTTTTCCGTCGACTAGTCGGAGCTCTTCCGAGTTGATTCCAGTGCTTTGATTCGTCAGTTTCTTTTACGAATCTCGTTATGATAAAGTCGTAGGTTATACGTTGACCGACCGACGAGAACTGGATTAAACCGGTTTTGCCAGTAAAGCTGTCATCTAGGATTTCTCTATCAAAGGAAAAAAAAAAAAAACGTATTGTAATTAAAGTTGATAATTTTTATTATTATCTTACTATGGAGGTCGTGCTGTAACAAATGATAATGTTATGTTAATGATGTTGTTGTTAATGATGGCGTACGATAGTGGTGATCAGATGATGATAATTATGATATGGGATAATGTAGTTGTTGATGATGATAATGATGATCAGATGATGACAACGATGTTGTTGTAGTTGGTGAATGACAATGATCAGATGATAGTTATGATGTTTTTGTTGTTGATGTTAATTATGATGATGATCAGATGATGATAATGATGATGATGTTGTTGTTGCAGATGATGATAATGATGATGATGTTGTTGTTAATAGGTATATAGAGGTACGGTGATACATATATATAATGGTGATGACAATATTTTCTACAAACTTGGACAAAAATAGTTGACAGTCATCATTATTCGCATTTTAAACTACATACGGCTACTCTCCCCCACCCCCTCCCCCTGGTCAATGTTGGTATGGTTTGGTTCGACAATGCTTGAGCCATGCAACATTGATTCAGGGGGAGGGGGACGATTTTATAGACCAAAATACGTTTTATGCAGTTTTTACTCAGAAATCAACATTTTAGTCCAAGATTGTAAGTCAAATAGTCTTACTCTCATACCGATAAAGGGCATGTATTGAAAGTCCAAACATTTCATGCAATGAACCAGAAGAGTTACTGCTAGCAAGGCGGGATAGAGCCCTCCATATAGAAACGACCGAATCATCAACAAGCATTTTCTCCAAGCCATCAAAGCCACTCACTACATTAGTATGATTATCTGATGTATTAAACGCTTTAGCTATTCCAATAGTGCCCACAGGGATATTGTAAGGGTCTATTCTTGTTGTCATGTCTGTCAATACCCATATGATATCTTTACCAATGTTTTGTAATGATAATTGCTGAGATATCTCTAAAATACTAGCTACATAGACCGATTCAGCATGTAAGATAATTATTTTAACTCCACTTGTACGTACGGCTGCTAAAAGAGCACGAAGGTGATTGATGTCATTAAACTCTTTTAAAATGAGGCATTTTGGGAAGGTATGGGTGTTGTTGGGCTCATTATCGTGGACATAATCAAAGAAATGAGTCCAAAATGGGTCATCTTTTTTTGTAATTGTTGTGATACATGTAAAACGACTATGGTCAAACTCCATGATTATATTCCTTGTTGCTGCTGCTAACAGCTCTTCTGAAGGCAACATAGACAGCACAAGATCCTGGAGAATAAACAGAAGAAAAAAATAAACATTAGATTGCACATATCCGTGAAATTAAGCTAAATGTATTTTAAATGTATTTTACTCCGACGAAGGGCTAAAGCTCCAAACGTCAGTGAAGTTAAGTCATCATTTTTTACGGTGTTACAAATTTCATTTTAATAGCTATCGTTTATATCAAACACCGACGCAGCCTTTACTAGTTTATTCGCTAGTTTCCATTAATATATATTGTCCAATTTGTACAGATTTGTGGGTATCACTGAATGATCGTGCATTCTTATTCAACTTGAATTTTGAAAAGCTATTGACATGGTTAGGCCGAAACAGCTGGCAAAATGATGGTTTTAACTCCACTTTTATTAACAAAAGTAGTTAATATATACCAGCGTGATTTTCTTCATCCTTCTTTGTTCGTCTTCTTTTGCGAAGGCTTTTGACTCTACTTTTTCGGGCAACGGAGTCGACAACAGAAAATCCCTCTTTCTCTACATATATATTATTAAAGAGCTAGCAGTTGTTTCGTGGATTTGTG